>PVIJ01002451.1:0-22288 GCA_004024925.1 Scalopus aquaticus | reverse complement strand
GGGAGGATAAGGGCACAAAATGGAAGAGAGGAGAATACAGGGGACCATGGAGATGGATCACGGGTGAATTGGTGGTGGGCTGCCCAAGGGGAATACAAAATGTAAAAGACACAAATAACAATAAAAAAAAAAAAATGGAAAAAAAAATTAAAAAAAAAAATATGTCAGATAGGATCAACAGCATTTGAAATTGAAGAAGAAAAGATGAGTTAACTTGAACATGTAGCTATAGAAATTATCCAAAATAAAATCAGAGGAAAAAATAAATAGATAATACATTTTTAGAATTATGAATTAGATATGTATTTACTTATTTTTATCTCTAGTTCAGCTAAAAACTCTGGACATTAAAATTAAAATAAACATGAGAAAGAAGAAAGAGGGTGAGAAAAAGGACAGGAAGACTAAAGGCCTTGTCCCTAGAGGAAAAATGCAGTGGTCGTTTCTCTGGATATTCTCTTTACCTAATACATACCAGCCTGGGTACTAGAAAAGCAAGTAATTATGAATGTTAAATGTTGCAGATGAAAATAAAAAGCTCTGAAAAGTTTCCCTTAACTGCAGTTAGTTAAAGAATTAGGAACATGCAGCCTAAGAAGATTTTTAGATAATAATAATTCTATGCCAGTCCAACACAAGGAACAAAATAAAATCTTTCCCCTAGGAAAGGATGACTTTCTCTTTAACTAAGCTATGGCCAGGGTCCAAACTATCCATCCAACTTGGTGTCAGAAATGTTCAGGAAAGGATGAGTACATTTATCACTGTTCATTTGTAATGAGCACTTTCTTTTATTCCATGATGTCACTGGAGAATTTGTGGGGAACCTGAACTCCCACCCGCTCCTGGTGATCATAGACATACTCCCTCTTCCTTGATTGAGTGGTGACAGAAGTCCAATTAAGTCAGGCCATGCACCATTGCTGAGCAGTAACATAACTAATATCACTCTGTCAGTGGAGGCCACTGAGAGGAAAAACAAGGTTTCCCTACCCTTCCCAGACATGGCACACCCAGTAGAAAGAGGGAAAGCATCAAACAAACATCAGTATAAAACAAGAGACTACAAACATCAAAAAGATAAATAACTGGTCAACAAATTTTTACGAAAGTCATGTTACTGAAATAAAATTAGTCTTTCCTATCAATTTGTATGTGCGTAATACAAATATGACAGCCAAATTCCAATTTTGGCTCTAGCTTTTTTTGTAATCTGCAATAAATTGATGTTTACATCACAAAATGCATGCCAATAATAATAGGCCTACAGTTAATACCTGTAAAAAATCAAGTCATAGACTACTTATTAGATTTCTTCGCTTCTATCTTGTACAGCTGTTTAGGAATAGAATAGATGGAAGATGGTTTCCATTGTGCAAAAGCATAGCCTTAAGACTCAGTTTCAAAGAGTCTAGAAATAGTCTCTATTTTTGTGGGTCATAAGTGATTTCTAAGACATTTATGAGGCCCTCAATATGGGAACAGAATACCAGCATACTTTCCTTTCTGAAGAAAGTCTCCACCTGCTGGTGGCGCTTTTGATATAAAGTAATTGTGACATGTTCTTC
Source organism: Scalopus aquaticus (assembly GCA_004024925.1). Classification (NCBI taxonomy): domain Eukaryota; kingdom Metazoa; phylum Chordata; class Mammalia; order Eulipotyphla; family Talpidae; genus Scalopus; species Scalopus aquaticus. The sequence goes on along the minus strand of PVIJ01002451.1, from coordinate 20,720 downwards.
TAGAAGATTCCATTATTGGAGTCTTGATCCTAGAAATTTTGCCTTGTTCTTGGATAAGTTCAAATCACAAACCAGGTCATGTAGTTCTTCCTGTGTTAGTCTGTGTGGGGTTGATGATGCACCACAGTGAAAATCTGGATCACTGCATGCTGATAGCACAGGAGAGGAACAGGTCGGCTCACCCTTGTCCTCATCACATGAACCAAGAGAATATTCTGCTGGAGGTTTTGGAATAGGAAGTCCCTCACCATGTGGAACTGATCTCAGTGCAGACGGAATGTTTGGGTAGACTCTTCTCAACTTCTTTTGCTTCATTCTTCTGCTGGAAAGAGGAGGAACCAAGCAGAAGTAACAGGCTTTTATGTGGTTGCTTGGCTCTCTCCACACCATGGGGACTACAAATGGCATTGATAGTCTTTTGCCATTTAACCACTGTGAAAGCTGTGTTGTACATGTAGCACAGCATATATGTGGGGCCCAAGGCTTGTCTTGGTCACCAACCTTGCATCCAAAGTAAAGATGATAAGCCTTCTTCACTTTGGAAATGATACTTTTCTTCTGGTTGGCAAATGTCACTTCCCCACTAATAGAGTAGAAATTGTCCACACTATGAATGCACTTTCGAGGCATTCCTGTTCTGTATTGTGCCTAAATCAATAAAATAATAACAGTTCTATGGAACAGTAGCTTCAACTGTCTCCCACAAAGTCTGAAATATTTTCAATGCTTAACCTTTCCGATAGGGCTTTATCTAGTGCACTGCTGAGGTCAACTTACTTCAGCAACCGCCTGGCAGTAGTATGCATTGCATCAGAAAATGATGCCATCAACTCTGGATGATGTGTGCATGATGGTATAATGCAATGCGATGTAATATGATATCATTCTAGGCTGATTTAGGATGTTGTTGCAGTCCCACTGGATAAATTTACGTGGTGAAACATATAAAATGAATTATATGAAATATCTTCAAAATGAGAGCTAATAAAAAATATTCAGTGTTATATTCATGTTCAGCACACCAAGATACTACAGATTAGGGCCTTCTTAAGTCAGTAACGATCTCAATGTTGACCAATGTATGTGAACATTATGAATAACTCTGTACACATAAATTTGACAACTTGGTTGAAGTAGACCAAATCTCAAAAAGTAAAATCTGCACAACTCACTCAACATGAAATAGATGATGGAAATAGTCATCTGTCAAAATATTAATTTTTTCTGGAATCTTTAAAGATATTAATTCAATTTCTTCAGACCAGAAAAAAAATTGTTTAATTAGAGAACCCTACCAATAGTTCGAACAATTAACACCAACTTTACATAATCTTTCCCAGAAAAGGGAAGGGAGATAATATTTTCCAAAACATTGTATGAAGGCATTGTTACCTTGATACCAAAACCAGAAAGAACTCAAATAAAAATAGCGACAATTTCAAATGCTGCAAAGATCTTCAGAAACTGGATCTCTTATACATTTGTTGGCAGGAGACTAAAATGATTTAGTAACTCTGAAATGGAGTTTGAAAATTTCTTAGGAAAACAAATATATACTTGCCATAGGATCCAGCAACTGCACTGCTGGACACTCATCATAGAGAAATGAGAATTTATATAAACACAAAAACATGTACAGGATTGTTAGTAACAGCTTTATTTTTAATAGCCAAATTAGGTGAAGTTTAAAAGTCTTTTAACTTGTGAGTGACTGAAAAAATTAATATATTCAGTCTATGGAATGCTATTCAATGATTAAAAGGAAAAAATTAATATACACAACTTAGGTGATTCCTAAGTGAATTGTGCTGAGTGAAAAGGGCCAATCTTAAAGTGTCACATATGGTCTGATTATAATTATTTAATTATTTAATGCATTATTGAATTTATTTTCTAAATAATTTTATTAAGGATGAATGCATAATATTATATTATCATAGCCATTCATCCATGTTTCAGATATGCTTCAGCAGTGCTTAACTGATAACAAGAATGCTAATACCTTTTTGAGATCCTGATTTCAAGTTTTCTTTGTTTGAATACCCAGAAATGGGATTGCTGATCATGTGGTAGTTCATATTTCATTTTTCAAGGTGTCTCCGTACTGTTTTCCAAAGGAGTTGCATCATTTTGCATTCCCACCAACAGTGTACAGGATTTCCAATTTCTCCATACCCTTGCCAACATTATTGCATTTTGTATTCCATAATAGTGATCTCAACATGTGTGAGGTACAATCTCATTGTGGTTTCGATTTTCATTTCTCTTGTGGTTACTAATATTGAACATTTTTCCATTGCCCGTTAGTTATCTGTACATTTTCTTTAGAAAAATTATCTATTCAAGCCATTTGTCCATTTTAAATTATGTTTTATGGTATTTTGTTGTGTGACTTCCTTCAATACCTTGGGGATCAACTTATTGTCAAATATATGATTTGGTAATTTTTTTCTATTCTCTATGTCCCCTTTTCACTCTGCTAATCATTTGCTTTGTTGCATAGAGCAGAAACTTGCTTTTTTTTTTTTTAGTTTGATATACTCACACGTTTCACTGCCCATGTTTATAGTGTCATATCTATGAAACAATTGACAATATATCTTTTCCTTTGTTTTCTTCTAGGAGTTGTATAGCTTTAGATTTTACCTTTAGGTCTTTAATCCATTTTGACTTGATTTTTTTTTTTGAGTAGTAAGAGGGTCAGATTTCAGTTTGCTCACATGTAGATATCTGGTTTTCCCAACACCATTTGTTGGAGAGACTATCATATCATTGCGTATGCTGCCAATGCTACATTCTAATGAACAGCTATGAATTTGTTTCTAGGTTCTTTATTCTGTTCCATTGGTCTGTATGTCTGTGTTTACAGCAGTATCTACTATTTTCATTGCTACAGTTCTGTAATATATTTTACAATTAAAAAGTGTGATGCTTTTAATTTTGTTTTTACATATCAAGATTGATTTATTATTTGTGTCCTTTATTGCTTTAATATGAATGCCAGAACTATTTTTCTATTTCTGTAAAATATACTATTGGGATTTTAATAAGGATTTCATCGAATCACTAGATTGCTTTCAGTGGTACAGACATTTTAATATTATCAAATCTTCCAACATATGAACATGGCATCTTACCATTTGTTTGACTTATTTACTGTCTTTCACAAATGTCTTATAGCTTTCAATATAAAGATATTTTTCCTCCTAACCTAAAGTCTTCCCTTCTTTTATTATTTTACATGCTTGTACAAGTGGAAAAAAGTTTTCCTAATTTCTCTCTCTTAATCTTTTTATTTCTAAGATTTCAGTTGTAATGTCCCCTTTTCATTCATTTTATTATCGTTAGAAATACATCTGACAAAAGCTGTTCAAATCTTTTTTGCAGAAATCTATAAAACATTCCTGAGAGCAATTACAGAAGATCTATATAAATTGAGGGATATACCATGACAGTGAGACAGAAAATTCTATATTTTTAAAGTGTCAATTCTTTACATTTGATTTATAGAATCAATACAATCCCACTACAAATCTAAGCAAGCTTAATTTTTTTTAAAAAATAGTAAACTGATTCTAAAATTATATGGAAATGCAAATAATCTAGAATAATGTAACAGCTTTAAAAATAATGATGTTAAGGGATAAATACTACATGGTTTCAAGACATTATGAAACTACAGAAATCAAGACTGCATGTTATAGGAGAAAAGCTGGATAAATAGATCAATGGAACAGAATAGAAAGTCCAATATTTGACTCACACATTTATGTATAACATATTTGCAGCAAAGATGCAAAGCATTTTGGTGGAAACAAATTAAAGAGTATACTGGAATAATTTGATCTCCACATGACAACAAATATATTTTATTCCATGTTGACACCCATATTCAGAAATTAACCTAATATGCATTCTATTATAGATCTTGGTGAAAACTTAAAACTATAGAAGCAATATAGAGATTATAGGAGCAAATCTTTGTGATCTCATTATGCAAGAGAAGTGAGAACACATGTTGAGAAATTATTTCTTAAATATCAAAAATATGAATTGTTAATTTTTATTTCATCACATTTAGTTAAAAATTAGTAACTGTATGTCTGGTAAAATACTTGTAAACAGCATATGTAAAGATCTTTAAAATTTAACAATAAGAAAACCAGAGCCAAAATAAAATGAAAAGGAGTTTGAATTAAAAAGATACAAATTAAAACTAATGTGTAACTTACACTTATCAGAATTCTTTTTTAAGATTTATTTATTTATGCATACAAGAGCTGGGGTGTAGGCCAGAGTTGGGGAGGGGAGTGAGAGGATTCACCAGAGATAGAGTAGGGAGCAGAACAGGCAGATTGACTGAAATACACTGCTGAAGGGAACAGCCCTCAAAACAGGAGAGGTCTGCTGTGCCATGTGGGGAGCTCCCTGGCTGGGGATTGAACTCATGTTACAGTGGCTGCCAATAGCTTCAAAGTGCTGAGAAATAACCCCTTGCTCCGCCAGGGAGGCCCTACATCTATCAAAATTCTTACAGATAAAAGTGGATCACAAGTGCTACCAAAGATTTGAAGTAAGTAAAACACTCATCCACTACTGTTAAAATGACATAACCACTTTGGAATAGCTTGGTAACTTTTTAAAAAGTTAAGAATTCAATTAATATCTAACATAAACATTTTACTGCTGGATCTTTATACAAGAGAAGTAAGAGCATATGTCTACACAAAAATTTGTTCATAATGTCATTGACAACTTTATTTGTAATTACCTGACACTGAAAACAACTCAAATGCTCAGCAAGACCTGAATAAGTAAACAGTGATATATTAATGCAAAAGACTATTTCTCAGCAATTAAAAGGAATAAATTATTGTTAAACACCACAAAATATAAATCGTAAAATAATTATACTGAAACACATCAGGCAAAAAAAAAGAGACAATATTGTGTATTTTCATTTATGTAAAATTCTAGCAAATGTCAGCAAATTTCAATAGTATATACCAAGAGGGTGGGATTAATGAATTAACGAGTATAGGAAAATTTCTGAGGGTGATGGATATTTTATTTTTTGATGTTAATAGTAGTTTCATGGGCTTTCACACATATCAAAACATAAAATTTTACATTTAAGTATATGTGTATTATTGTACATCAATTATCCTTCAAGCTAGTTATTTAAAAAAGGTAAAATCACACCTTAAGTCAAAAATTTTTAAAAATCAATTATTAATGATATATAAATATGTTAAATAGTCCACATAAGAACTGAATGTCATTGAAAACATAGAATAATGATTTATAAGTACCAATCAATAAAATATTAATATCATTTATAAACAATAATAATAGAAAACCTATTTGTCTCCTGATGGAAGTACACACCCTTAAATTAAATGTGAATATCATCAATAATCTCGGACAACCTAAACTACCAATTTACAGAAAATACATAAGATAGAAAAATATGGTAAACAATACCAAAAATTTGTAACTAGGACGTCTATGAATACTTCTCTATAGTTAAACTGATGGATATAACAAAATAATACAAAGGTAAAATTGATAAATGGGAGCCTTTAATGTTCTATTAATGGATCCTAGTAGATGAACCCATTTCATTCTGAATTAAAAAAAAATTATAACAATTAGGAAAATGTAAATACTAGCTGTATATTTGATGATGTTAAGGAATTATTAATTTTGTGCAGATGTGAAAATCATCACTTAGAAATCCAAATCAAGTATATTCATAAAGCAATGATTGATTATATAATATTTTGTCTATGCATAGTCACATAGCCATTCCTTGAAGACCAGAAGAGATAGAGTTTTCTAATACACAGGAAAAGGCACACAGAATAAACAAAATAGGAAGACAGAGGAACATGTTCCAAAAGAATGGTTTTGACCTCTGAAAAATAATATAAAGATATAGACATAAGTGAACTATTTGATGAATAATTCAATATAAAGTTTAGAAAGATCTAGTCTGAACTCAGGAGAAGAATGGATGAACTAGGAATTTAAGAAAGATCCAAACCGAAGTTACAGAGCTGAATAATGCAATAATACTGAAAACTATAGTAAAAGTGTCCAAGAACAGAATGAATAAATCAGAGAAGAATATAAGTGGGTTGAAGACAAAGTAACAGAAGCAGACAAAATAGCAAAATGAAAAAATAATTAAAAAAAATAAATCACATTAAGGAACTTCTGGGACAATATCAAGAGGAATAATAGTCACATTACAAGGATCCAATTAAGAGAAGAAAGAAAAAAAGGAATAGATAAATTGTTTGGGGAAATAATGACAAAAAGCTTACATAATTTGGGGAAGGAAACTGATATCCAGGTACAGGAAGTCAAGAGAGTTCCAAATAAGAGGAGCCCAAAAATATTTACACCAAGACACATTCTAATTAAAATTTTAAAATTAAAGGCCATAAAAGAAGCAAGAGAAAAACAGCTTGTCACATGTAAGAAAAGCCGCATAAGCCTGTCAGCAGATTTCTTAAGATAAACTAGAAAGAGAAGAGTAACTAACAAAACATAACCAAGAACTTACAGGGAAAAAGAAAAAAAGAAAAATCTTCCAATCAGGAATTCTTTACATGGCAATGTTAACATTCAGAATTAAATAAGAGATTAAGTTTCCCACATAAGGAAAATATATAGGCGTTCACCATCACTAAAAGTCTTTCAAAAAATGTTAAAGGGACTCTTTAAACTGAAAATAAATGGCACTAACAATTAGAAAACACATAAAAGAAAAAAAACTCACTGGGAAATAGCTATACAGTAAGTTGTAAATCAATCATATACAAAGGAACATGAAGATTGAAAGGTAAAAGTTGTAAAATTATGTAAAGCTTAATAAATATGAAGATCTAACTTTAAATATAAATAGAAAGACATAAAATGAGACAAGAAAAATACAAAATGTGGGAAGAATGAGGAAAAAATCTAGTTTTGAGATGTTCAAACTTAAAAAGTAATTAATCCAAAGAGAAAATTATACAAGATGTTTTAACTAAAATTACTTTGATAAAGACAAATAATATATCTTATCAAATACTGGATATTTGAAAGCTGTTAAACAGTACAGCTTAAAGGTTCTAATTAAGGGGGGAAATTGTAATTATGCAAGGTGATGAATGTTAGTGGCAATCACTTGGAATGCATGCATAGGTCACATCGTATGTTCTACACTTTAAAATAATACAATGCAATATGTAAATGTGTAACTTGCAGGGGATAATTATAAATACATACAAAATAAATGTTTTAAAAAATCATATTGTCATTTTTTTTACATTTTATAAGTTTCATGAATGAAAACATTATCTTAATTTCCATTTCCTTTATTAACTTTAGAGGCTGAATAGCTTTTCACATGATGTCTCGTCTGCACAAATTTGAACTTTTAAATACTTCATTGTAGGGCCTCCCTGGTGGTGCAGAGGTTAAGCACTGCGCTGTGGAGCTGTCTGCAGCGATGACGCGAGTTTGATGCCCGGCTGGGGAGATTACCACATGGCTCAGCAGACCTCTCCTGCCTCGCCCGCTGCTCCCCTCAGCAGTGTATTTCCATTGATCTGCCTGTTCTGCTCCCCACTCTGTGGTGAACCCTCTCACCGCCCCATGCTTCTGGCCTGTACCCCAGCTTGTAAGCATAAATAAATCAATCTTAAAAAAAAATACTTCATTGTAATCTAATGTATTAACCACAGGAGCATGAAACTTGAACTGTGTAATCTACGTGATATTTCCCAGCCAATAAAATTTTTAATAATGGAATATGTGTTAACATGAACGTTAGTAAAAATATCATGTCAATCAGCAAGTAAGTGTGCATATATACATTGGATTTTAATCCTTTTGTTAATGTGACATCATCACATCACTTTAAAATATTTGGAAACTACATTCAACTTATATTAGAAGATTTTGTTTTGATTTTACAATATTTTCAGGACAAAATAATGTTCTGACTTACAATGAATCTTTAAACTCACATACTTATATTTTGAGAAATAAAGCTTGATTTAGTAGTACATAATAGGTAGATAACCTGTCACAGGTACAGTTACCTGGGGACCTATAGTTTTTCTGGTATGAATTCTTACATATCATTGTCATGCTAATACTCAGGAACAATAAAGAATATAATTTTTAAAAGCAAAAAAAAAATGTCAGAAAGAATACTAATGCAAATCTTTTGTTTTTATGCAGTAAGCATTTAAATTGGGAGTATACTATTTGCATCAGGTTGGTCATTTAACTTTGTTTGCTTTCATTTTACAATCTCTTGTGTGACTAATGAGAAGGGCACAGAAGTGAGCAGAATAATTTTAAGGTAAGCTATACTCCTTTCCAATTTTATTTTCTACAGTTGTATAAGCCACTGATATTCAGTATGATTCATATATGTATTAAAAATTCCCTAGAGCGCAGCATTCTTTTGTTTATCTCTGGGAGCTCTGATGATCCTTTTGATTAATTCCAAATTCAATTTACAGAAAGCTTTAGAAATGCAAAGGTATGATTTTGATTTCTCAAGAACTTATTTGTGGAAAACCTGGCATAATCTCTGCTAAAATATCAAGTGTCACCTTTGAAAGATAATTTGTGATCAAGGTCAAAGAGAGAGTAGTGCTCCCTGAGGGACCACCCACCTCGAGCCAACTAAGGTAATACATTGTGAAAAATGATTTGAATTATGCATGCGGCAGTACAGGCATGACACTGTCATTTAGTTGGTTCTAAAATAAGATTTGGTGCACAGTAAATACAACTGATTTTTTATGTATCTTGGAAGATGACACTTTATTATAAAGTATGTCACAGTCATCCCGTGGCTGTTAAGACATCTAAAGTCATGTTGGTTTTACAACCTTCCCTCCAGATTACAATTCTGAAGGACGGTTAGTGACAAGTGTGCAGTGTTTTGTCAAGCTATTCAGCTTATACAGATGGAATGCTGTTTCATTCACCAAATCCATTACATGTATAAATACAGGCTAAATGGACCAGCATTTGTTTTAGACGTGAGTGCAGCCAGTGACCAGATGTTTTAAAGAGCATCTCTTATAACTTTATTGGACACAACTCAGCATTCCACATTTCTTTCCAATGATCATCTGCTCCTATTAACCCTTTTGTAGCTGACATTATTTTCAGTATGGCACAGGGACTCTAGCATGGGACACAAAGCCATTAGTGACATCTACTGAAGGCTAGTATGTATTTAGCATTTTAGTATAGGACTAGGTTGTTAATTCCTCTGATTTCAAAGGCTATTTAAAGATTACCAAAGATCTAGTTTATAAGTGAACATAAGAAAACATGTTCTTAAAAGTCCTAGGGAATAGAAATAGTTTTACTCCTATCAAGGGAAAAGATTCTATTCTACTGGACATCAATCATGAAGGAAGAATGGTAGTCACATCAGCTATTTAAAATCCTGTTTCCATTATGCTGCCAACTAAATCAAGCTGCAGAGAGTAACACAAAAGGGAAAACAAACAGTTTGGCCCTTAATACAGAAAATGCACAGCAAGCACCATGCTGGCGGGTTCTAGTATCATTAATCTTTTCCTACAGTGCAAACTGTCGCTATCAGGGCTCCAGTGACACACGTGTTCCCAGGTCCACATTAAGGATGAAGAACCACTTTGCAATGTTTTGAAATCTGTCTAGCTTCATGTGTAGGCTGTCTTTTCTCTATGAGATAAAAATCAAAACAAATCCATGATAATGGATAATGGATTTGAAAAGAAAAATGTTTCTTGACTTTTTAAAAGCGATGTAGTCCAATTTATGTCTTTCTGAGCTACAGCAAAGGCTCCTCAGTTTTAAAGAAAACGTACATTAAAGCTTGGCAGGGTCTCAAGGAATGATATTCAAGAAAACTAGAAAATGATCTTGCAGATGTTTTATCTATAGACCATGAAACAGAATACAGTCTATATCCTAAATTCATGACCTGGTTAATATATATATATATATATATGTGTATATATATATAGAGAGAGGGGGGGGGGAGAGAGAGAGAGAGAGAGAGAGAGAGAGAGAGAATGCCAAAGATTTCCCAAAACGCTGAAAGAATTTTCCAACTAAGACCACATTTAAAATTTCTTTTATTAGTAAAATATTTTAATTGAATGATAATAAATAATAGTGTAGCATAATCATAAGGATTTTGTGCAGAATTCTGTAATTTGTCATTTTTTCCTAGCTGTTTTTCCATTTCAAACTTTTATGTCATCAGAAAGCCGTCAGGATGATGGAGACCATACTGAGTCAGAGCGATGAATCACAAAAGCTTCAGAAACCCCTGCCAAAGAATATGCCATTTCTCACAGGATGACGAGTAAATGCGGTCATAGCCAAAATGGCGGGTCTTGCTCCAAAGCACAATTGCATAAATCCACATTTATTTGTCCAGGAAGTTAACTGTTGAAAAATAATGTCACAGTAAAGTGATGAGAAAGAAGAACAATTGTGGAAAGAAATTGAACTGAAAAATGATGAAGATAACAGAACATTTATTTTAGTATAATAACAAATGAAACCGTTTGGGGCTATTAGGCTCAGGTGAAGGTCCAGAGCCCAGTCCCTGAATTTCTTCATACAGCAAATATGGAATTCATAAGACTTTCTGATCTATATCTTGAACATGACTTAGCAAATTGATTGTGGGCTAAATAAGTGCTACAATTCCGTTAATTGCATTAGACCAAATTCACTAAAAAACATCTATTCATCTATACATTTCTCTCTTTAAACCAACCATTATTTCCAGGAAGAATATTTTCTATTTTCTCTTGTCATGGTAATGACATTTGTTTTGGTTTGAATTCTTGGTCAACTGAAGTAAAGAATATAACAACGAATATATATATATATTTCCAAATGTTTTAATTTCAAGATATGTAAGAAAATCTAGTAAGTTTAATCCCCAAGAAAAATAACAGAATAAAGACCTAAGTTCCAAGAAAAAAAAAAATAGTGCAAAAGAAAAATATGTCTATATCTTAAGGTTGAACTTAAAGCTCTTGCAAGGTACTTTCACACTGCAGAATTACTGTCAGAATTACACATGGAGAGCATGAAGAAAACATGGCCTTTAGTGCATTCAGTTGAGTTCTAGTCCTTAGAGTTGTGAGTTCAAAGGGGAAAAAGTGAAAATATTAGGTACACAGGCGAGATATACTAGTTATTATAGGGAAGAGTCATTAAGGGAAAAATATTTTAACAGAGTCGGGGCAGAAAGGACTTCATAGTAATAAGAAAGGGCAAACAAACCACATTTACTTCACTGAGTTTTGGTTATAAAGATAAGTCAGGTAGAGGATAAAAGCAGGAAAGAGTCTGTAAATGCTTACCAACAATACCATTCTTCTGGGGCTGAATAAGTATAAAAAGAAAGAAATATGGTATTTCTTCCAAACCCAAAATGTATCACATGCTATTAAAAAATGTGAGCAGGTTCCCTCAGAAAACTTTATATTAAGAAAAACATAAAACATCTGTCCCAACTCTACATCTACCAATCATATACAGTTTATCTGTTTTTTATAAAACCGGTGCAAAATGAATTACCCAGGAGAGAGGTGTTCTTCTACCAGTGTCAAATCCTCCTTAGTCTTTCTTTTTCTGTCACATTCCCCTTCTTAAACTTTTCTTTCTGGGACACTCTCCTAAATAGTTTTCTTCAACAGAATGTATGATAGAACTGCACTACACACAAAAAATAGATTTTTCTGAGTTGTAAGAACATTTGAAATGCATAGAATTTTCTTTCTGAGCCCAAAGTTCTTCAGAACCTAAAAAATCACAGGAGACAACTCTCAGGTTTTACTATACTTTGAAACATGCTGACTGTTGACCTCAATTACACCCTAATAGTAACCACATTTTACTAATTTTGTGATTACTATGTGCCTTTTCCTTGCAACTAATGTATACCATAGTGTAGGGACAGGAAGAGCACAGGTGCAGCTTCTCTATGGAGTTACACAGAAGGGTCAAAAGGAGGAGTCCTGGAGCCCTTGGTGGCTTTTTAGGCTTTTAATTATATTTTGTAGAGAGGCAACCAGGTACAGGCCACGCAATAGGGCTGGGGGGCTGAGAGAAGGCGAATCTTCCCGCTCTCAGACTCTCAGGCTTCTCTAATGGTCTCTGTTGCACACCAAACGGGCCTCTGCTCCACACTTTATTCTCTGTTTCTGCTGCTGCTGCTTCTGCTTCTGTTGCTTCTGCTGCCACTTCTATCTTCATCCTTTAGGCCCAGATGTTCCCTCCCACGCAAGCCCACACCTCACTCCAGGTGCCCGCCATCAGGCATGCAGGCAGGCCCACAGGGGTCCATCATCTATGGGAGGGCGGAAAAAACATGATGACTCATTTACCTTACACATAGAATCTATTTTTTTTGTCTTTATATAATCTCTCTGGCAGTGTTGCTTTCAGCTTTCAAACAATTTAAAACAGTAACACATATGAAGATTGGCAAATGAGATTAAGAAAATGATATGTGTGGCATTAAACCAAGTCCTCTAACTGACGTCCAAATTTTTAGGAAGAGCTAACATGAACATTTCAGTTTCCCCAAATGTCCTTCCAAAGAAAATGCAAAAAAAAATTTTAAGAGTGAAGTTGTAATATATACACATTAATACATGTAACATATAGAGACTGAGTCAACTAGATTAGAAATATCATAGCTACAGTTTGTATTAACCCAGTCAGTGGTGTTTCTTAAACTCTCATAAAATCGCCTTAAACTACAATAATGTCTTTGGAGGAATTTCACTTATTTCACATGCAATATCAAACTGTTTTCTAATTTAACCACCTTCCTGAGCATCTGCCTTTTAATTCCAAATACCTATTGATATCTCTAACTGAATTTTCTGACATAACCTCAATCTTGACATTAAAAAATAAAGCAGGAAAAATTCATCTTCATAAGTTATACCTTTTCATCATCCTGTAATCTCTATGAATATTATAGTCAGGGTCAGTATCCTTTTCACAAGAAAGTAAATGAGTGTAATCTGTCTCTTCTTTTTCAGGCAACCATTGCTGAATCTTTGGGGTATTATCTTGTTGGCTTCTCTGAAATTTTCTCTCTCATTTCAATTTTCAGTGCCATTTTCTGTCAATTAATAGAACACTTCTCTACTGGGTAGGTGTCTAAAACCTCTTTCTAATCAAAGTCACTATTCATAAATGCATTGGTCATCAAATTGTCAATTATTCTCTGAATACCTACTATGCGATGGCATTGAACTAACTGTTGAGCTAAACAGAGATCTTTCTTGCCTTCATGGGGTAAAGGTCAAGTATTAGAGACAGGGAAACAATAAATTTCTCATTCAGCTAACTAATCAAAAGCCAGCAAATGAATATTTACAATGACAACAAATGGTGGTAAGTTCCATGCAAGCACTCAAAGAAGGTCTTTCTGAGGATGTATAGGATAAGCTAAACAATAAGAAGTAAACAAAACTAGAGGCAGTCAAGTAAAGATCATGGATTAGACTTTTACAAAGAAAGAAAACAAACAAAACTCTTAAATTTTGGAAATGAGTCAGTATAGTTGGAGTACAAAGCAAGGAGAGAACTGTAAATAGGAAGGAAAGTCTGAGAATAGCTGAGTCCTGTAGGTCTTACTGACCAGAGAAAGGAGTTGGTATTTTATTATAAGAGCAGGACATTGAAATACAATGGGGAAATAAGTATAATCTCCGTTTAAAGTTATTCTGTAGGATTTGAAATGATGTGAACAAATCTAGATGTCAAAACCCCAGGCAGATCTATGAAAACACTCAATGTTTCAACTCATGCAGTGTCCTCATATATATGCTTGCCTGCAACATTTGATATACCCACCCGTGCCAACTGAAACCAGACCCAATGTTGATAAATGTCCATTAAAATCACCTGATAATTAAACGGTAATCCTATATGTATTTTTTGCTGATATTTCAATTATAGTATCTATTGACTTTTACCTAAATATTGCTGTTTATAATTTAAAATCCACTTGAGGTATCCCTTCTGCTCCTCCCACTTTCCTGCTTCTTTGGCTCTCTACAGCCTCTTTTCCTTCCATCTTCCATCTTTCATTTACCCTCCTCACCCCACTTACTTGCTATGGTATAGTAATGGCACTGTTGGAGTATAAGATCCTTCCATAGTCTTATCAGTATCCCTATATCATCTAGCACAGTGGTTTCCAAAATGCAGGTAAAATCAATAAAGTGACTTGCTTATGCTTGTTATTTATTAAAAAAATTTTCATTTCCACTAACATGTTAAAAGCAATCTCAGCAATGCTATAAAAATTAATACTTTGAATCAACATTTTAACATCTCTTCTTAAATTACATTTTCTTTTGTTCCTGATACATACATAATCCTTGCCTATGATTGGAAAAACAAGCAAGAGAGGAGTGTTTTTTTAAAGAAAAAGAAATTGTAGCTCCACGATAATATTATTTTTTTCTATATTTACACTTATTGACACATATAAATAGATAAATAAACGTACATATATATAAACGGTTTTGTCAAAATTGGGAATGTACCAAATAAATTTATTGCTGCTTCATTAACATCTACCTTGAGAACTTTTCCAGAAATAATTATAATAGCTAAGGAATTTTCATTTATAAAAAGGAATCATAATTCACTTAATGTTCTTCTTTTGTTGAATTTCAGTTTACTTCCAGATATCTTATTAGAAATACTTCCACAGGGAAATATCTTGACCCTGCATTTTTTATTTTTCCCTAAAATTCAGATGGTAAGAGTAGGAAGCTTATACCTAAATACAAGCTTTTTAAACCAAAGTGGACTAGTTCTCATGAAGATGAAAGTGACTCAATATATGGATTTCAATCAAACCTATAAATAATAAAACATTACAAATTTAAACCACTGAAAGAAATTGTGCAGTAACTCAGTTTTCATTACAAGGAATTTAATATGTACAAAACACTGTGTTGGTGAAAGAATGAGGTGAAAATCTTATCCTTCATTAGCCTGCACTAATTTTTTTCCATTTTCTCGCCTCAGGGGGAGAAAGGCATTATTAGCATGGTTCTCCATCCTCCACAACAATATTTTTAATTGTCAAGGAAATGAATTCTTGCCTCCTGATATTCCTTCAACAAGCTCAGCAGTATCTTTCCTTTCTCTGAAAATAAAAGAACCTTGGCTTTTTTTCATTATAACAAAAGAAAATTTAGACTTAGACAATTAATTTCATACGTAATAATTTTTTTCAACACATGAGTGCTTTTTTCTCTCTGCTTTGTAATATATCCACTCTTAATAAGAGAGAGGTGGATTAAGCTAAACTAACTGCAACATGAGTGATAAAGACAATTACAAAGGAAAGCAGTAACCATTTTTTGTATGCTAAAGTGGAATGGAAGGGTAGTGTTTTCTATTCTCCAATTAAATTAATTTTGACAGAAAATAAAATATATTTAATTTTTCTAGGAAAAAAGAAAGCTTCTGACATTTCCTCATCATCATCATCTTGGGTCTGTATCTGATGAGTCACTACTTAGAGTCACTTCTCAAGAATGCACTCAAATAACCTCCTCTCCTGCTCTCCCACTGCACGAGCCCTGCTGCCACACTATTGGGTTGACAAGGAAACTAACAAGCACAAATCTGTGCTTTCATGGGCAGAGAGAGGAGAGACATGTCTATAAGTCACAAAAATCAAGAATAAATTAAATGTACCTCAAGACATCGAATTGAGCCAGTATATCTCCATGGTTATACTAGTACACCCCAAATACCTCCTGATTCTTAGCTTGCATTATCTGTCTCTCTCTAAACCCAAAAATGTTTTAAAACTTGAGGATTCATTTGGTTTAACAAACATCTCTGCTGAAAATAAAAAATGTATCAGGAAGTATTTTATACACCTTTTAGCTACACAGACATTTATTTGAATTTGTCCAATCAGGCTCTTTCCTTCTCATATTTAACTGAAATAGATGAACAGAAAAACCTAGAGAAGGGTAGTGGAAATATTTAGATATTATGTATACTGAATAAAAGGAGACTAGTAGGACACAAATTGAATCTCATAGAATTTGACCTGGGGCAACTACAAGATTCAGGCTTGTGAAATGAGGCATCACGAGAAGTGTTAGAGAAACACAGAAAGAGAAACAGCAATGAGCCAACTACAGACTTTTGTTTGTTACACTTTCAGTTCAGTCCTTTGCACAGGGAAATGAAATACCTGACTGTAGGGTAGGCGGGAGAGTTCTCAGGCTTTCTGTCCTCCCCTTGGGGATGGGCCTCTGTAGGCCTACTCGTGAGTGCCTGATGGCACAGCTTGGGGGGGGTTGGCTTAGTGTAGCATGGGGTAGGAAAGCAGTCCAGTAGTCGTGGCTTGGTGTGGTGTGCTCATGCACGGGGAAGAAGAGCACAGCAGCGGTGGTGAGAGCAACAGCAGAGAACCCCGAGAAGCTGAAGGTTTGCTGGGGGCTAGGAGGCCTGCTAGCCTCCTGGTCCCCTGGCCATCTTGCTTGCCTTGTACATGGTTGCCTTGCTACAAAGACTATTAAAAGCCTGACAAAACCACTGAGGGCTCAAGAACTCATCCTTTGCCCATCTGCCCTATCATAGGGAACCTGCATTGGTGCCAGGCTGTTACTACACTGACTATTGTATTTCCTCTACTATTAAGAACCAGAACTTAACTATTAATACAATTCATTCAAGGTATAGATTAGATAATCTGTGGGTTTTTACAGGGCAGAGATTGGGGCACCCCAGAACCTCCAAACCTGCCCGCTCTAAAGAGGTTCTGCCATCTGCCACATCAAGACAAAATATATAAGAACTTTAATGTAAAGGAACTTTAATACAATTAGTGTGCAATACAGAAAAGAAGAAGAATGTAGTTTCCAAATCAAGCACCCAAATTTACCCATCCCCTCGTGGGTAAAAGTCCACCCAAACAGGATTGGCCCAAAGCAAGGCCCGAAAGCCTGCCATAAGTTCAAAGCACCTTCTGGCGGGGACCCGTAGAAAAGGGTCAGAAACAGCCAGACAAGTCTGGGAGGAAAAGAACAAAGTCAAAACCAAAATAAAAGCTGCCAGAGTTAGACCTCCTTCAGGTCTTCTTTTCTCCATCCTGCTTCCTCCCTTCTTCAGTCCCCTCTCCAGCTTTTCTCCGCCCTGCTCAGCTCCACCCTCCTTTGGGTAGGGCAGGGAACCTGGACACTCCCCTTCTCCTCTGGACCACCCTGTTGCAGGTTGATTTAGGATCCCATCAATTATGTTCTTATTTATAAGTAAAAACTGTGGCCAACATTCCAGACAAGTTAATGAAGATGTAATTATCAGATTATTATTTATTATGAAGTAATGATACAGTGTGATTTTCTGCAACCTAACTTTAGCTGAAATATATGTATTTTATTATTAATTTTAACTTATTAAGAAAATTTAAAAAACAAATACATATATAAAATGAGTCTTAATTCTCGCTGTTAAGGAGCTATTTCTCTCCCTTTTCTTAAAACATTTATCTGTTTGTAGTGTGTGTATGCTTTCAAATACTAACCTATTTTTTGTCAGCTTTATAACACAGATATATCCTAAGGACCTTGGATCCGTGCTTTGGAGCAAGGGAACCAGCACTCCCATTTCCTAGTTTCTGAGGTTGGTAGGAATTTAACTTTAGCTGGCACTTTGCTCCAGGTTGCAAACCTATCTCCTAACATAAAGATATGAGAAGATTGTTCTTCCTCTTGATAAAGTCAATTACTAACACTGATCATCACTCAAGTTACCAGGTAAAATTAGAATGAATTATTTGTGACAAATGGTGCTGTCAAGTCCTCTTGCATGAGGACTAGTTTATCTTCAAAACATGCATGTAATGGTTATATCTGCTTGATTATATAAGGAGCATCTTTACAATCTTTCTGCTTTACAATCTTTTATTGAATTGCTTGTGATACACATCACATTCTAATTTAGTGTTTATTCAATAATAAAATGTGAGGTGTTTCTTTTTTCTTCTCTAACTTTGTGGAGAGGATTTCAGGGTTGAGAGAAGATACTGCTGTTAATTGTAATTCCCCGAACAAATGCAAATTTTTATTATCATACTAAGCCAACATGTTAATTTTATTGTATATCTATAGATATATAGATACTATTTCATGCGGTATTTGAACTTATTTAGAAGTATAAAATATTTTTAGATGTTAACATCATTAACTGTTAATTGATTACTAGGAAAGATGTATTTATGTGAGAAAGATTTTTGTAATGTATAACTGTTTATAAGTTATGAAAATTAGATATATTTTACTTCCTTGAGGGTAAAGAATAGGGAAAACATGGTCACATATAAGATTCATGTTGTCCATGATACAACAAACAAATTGCTCTGCAAAACTGAAGATTTTCCTGGCACAAGGTTGAAGACACAGTTCTCTTGAATATTCACAAAAGACATACCAAGTGATTTTGTAGAAAATAACCTCAACATCCTGCCTCTAATAATAATAAAGAAGAATTCCATACCATTGCTTTTATAGCATCCATCTATGTACTTTAAGAGCATTATATCAAAATCAAATGTAATGAAAGCTGAAATGAGTTTCAAATTTGTACTTCCTAATGGTCTAATTTGAACTGTGGTCAAAGTTCTGAAGTATTTTTTTTTTCTTAAAGATTTATTTATTTATGCATATTAGCTGGGGTGTAGGCCAGAGGTATGGGAGGTTGAGAGGATCCACCAGAGACAGAGTAGGGAGCAGAACAGGCAGATTGACTGAAAAACACTGCTGAGGGGAGCAGTGGGGGAGACAGGAGAGGTCTGCTGCACCATGTGGGTCAGCTCCCTGGCCATGTATAGAACTCGTGCTGCAGTGACTGTGCTGCAGTAACCGCAAATAGCTTCATAGTGCTGAGACTTAACCCCTGAGCCACCAGGGAGGCACAAAGTTTTGAAGTTTTAAGAACACTTGATTATTTTCCAAGCACTCATTCTTGTACCTTTTTTCTTCCAAGTAGGCAAAAATAACTCAAAGTTATATTTATGAAAGAATCTGAACTGGAGGCATTCTGTACTGATTCTTAAAGGTAGATCCACCCACTTTAAAAATAAATAAATAAATAAAGCAAGCAGAGGTTAGGTTCTTATAGAAATGATCTGACCAGACCAGTGCTCTTTATATTCAAATGGATGGCTGAGGAAATAGTGGCCAAAAGGGCACATATTCTAGCAATAGCAAAAATGATAACCTGTGAATCTTTGAAATACAAAATATAAAAAAAGAAGACAAAAATAGGATAAGGTAAAATAAAAACCTAGAAAAATTGAGTAAAATATAACAAACATCTTTATAATGCATAAAAAAGCATTCAGGGAGAAAAGTTCCAGAGGCTCCAAATTAAAGGAAACCTCAAAACAGAGCACACATTTTGTGCTGCAGCAGGCCAAGGTTTATTTTTCCCATCCTCATGGAGGTTTTTATTTAAATGCCAATGGAGACCAGGAGATGAGGTCCTGGAGGAGGTAGAGTTGCTACCAAAATCATCACATAAATCTGGGACACCGGAAGTGATTTTGTAGCAGTGATGGAATGAACTAAAGAAGTTGCTAGTTTAAAATATTTCTCTAGGGACCTCCCTGGTGGCGCAGCGGTTAAGCGCTGTGCTGTGGAGCCATAGGCAGTGGCGATGAGAGTTCGAAGCCCAGCCTGGGAGAATCCCACATGGTGTGGCAGACCTCTCCTGCCTCGCCCACTGCTCCCCTCAGCAGTGTATTTCTGATCTGCCTGTTCTGCTCCCCGCTCTGTCTCTGGTGAACCCTCTCGCCGCCCCACACCTCTGGTCTGTACCCCAGCTTGTATGTATAAATAAATAAATCTTAAAAAATATATATTTCTCTAACTTCAAATTATTGTCTTAGTCATTAGATAATTCTGTATCCAAAATTTACAGAAAAGTTGAAAATCATGTTAATTAAGTTAAAGCCTGACTGAAGTTTATTGAGAAATGGAGGAACCAGTAATACTGGTCAGCAGAGTTGGTGAGGTGGCTTTGCCATATCAAGCACAGAATGGGAAGACTGACCAACAGCTATGCGAGTGGAAATTGGGAGACTGTGGCCTGACCCTGGAGAATGGACAACCAGTTGGCAACACAAGATATCAAGAAAGCGTCTCCATGGCATCTATGCCATGAGGGCTCATGTAGTTATCACTTCTTGTGCCGGCTATTTTCTGTGCCACTGCATGAATAGTATAAGCATTCAATAAAACACACACAGCTCCTGAACTACTGGATATATTTTAATGAAATTTTAAATGCATAGAGATTAAAGCTTCTAGACTGGGTACGATCAAAGAAATAGCTTCTAATAGTTCCAAATAAATCCACCGTGGCGTGAAAAACCAGAGACTAGATGAATACGTGAATACGTGAATACGTGAGCGGAGCAAAAAGTGTTAAAACTAATCCGAAAGGATACATGCACCCGTATGTTCATTGCAGCACTGTTCACAATAGCAAAGGTATGGAAGCAACCCAGATGTCCAAAAATAGATGATTGGATCCAGAAGATGTGGTACATATACACAATGGAATACTATTCAGCATGGAAAGAAGATAAACACATGCAATTTGCAGCGACATGGATGGAATTAGAGGGG